>CM036888.1:32819817-32830947 GCA_020796165.1 Pantala flavescens
GTCAGAAACGATAATTTTTGTCAAAAACGATTATTATTGTCAAGAACCGCTATTTTTGTCAGAAACGATTATTTTTGTCCAAAACTAAAATTTTTGTCGGAGACGATTATTTTTGTCCAAAATTAAAATTTTTGTCAGAAACGATTATTTTTGTCCAGACCCGCTATTCTTGTCAGAAACGATTATTTTGGTCCAAAACTAAAATTTTTGTCGGAAACGATTATTAATGTCAGAAACGATTATTTTTGTCCAAAACTAAAATTTTTGTCAGAAACGATTATATTTGTCAGAAACGATTATTTTTGTCCAAAACTTAAATTTTTGTCAGAAACGAATATTTTTGTCCAAAACTAAAATATTTGTCAGAAACGATTATATTTGTCCAAAACTAATATTTTTGTCAGAAACGATTATTTTTGTCCAAAACTAAAATATTGATCAGAAACGATTATTTTTGTCCAGAACCGCTATTTTTGTCAGTAACAATTATTTTGTCCAAAACTAAAATTTTTGTCAGAAACGATTATTTTTGTCAGAAACGATTATTTTTGTCCAAAACCAAAATTTTTGTCAGAAAAGATTATTTTTGTCCAAAACTAAAATATTTGTCAGAAACGATTATTTTTGTCATGAACGATTATTTTTGTCCAAAACTAATATTTTTGTCAGAAACGATTATTTTTGTCCAAAACTAAAATTTTTGTCAGAAACGATTATTTTTGTCCAAAACTAAAATATTTGTCAGAAACGATTATTTTTGTCCAGAGCCGCTATTTTTGTCAGAAACGATTATTTTTATCCAAAACTAAAATTTTTATCAGAAACGATTATTTTTGTCCAGAACCGCTATTTTTGTCAGAAACGATTATTTTTGTCCAAAACTAAAATTTTTGTCGGAAACGATTATTTTTGTCTAAAACTAAAATTTTTGTCAGAAACGATTATTTATGTCAGAAACGATTATTATTGTCCAAAACTAAAATTTTTGTCAGAAACGATTATTTATGTCAGAAACGATTATTTTTGTCCAAAACTAAAATTTTTGTCAGAAAAGATTATTTTTGTCCAAAACTAAAATATTTGTCAGAAACGATTATTTTTATCAGAAACGAATATTTTTGTCCAAAACTAAAATTTTTGTCAGAAACGATTATTTTTGTCAGAAACGATTATTTTTGTCAGAAACGATTATTTTTGTCAGAAACGATTATTTTTGTCAGAAACGATTATTTTTGTCAGAAACGATTATTTTTGTCCAAAACTAATGTTTTTGTCGGAAACGATTATTTTTGTCCAAAACTAAAATTTTTGTGAGAAACGATTATTTCTGTCCAAAACTAAAATTTTTGTCAGAAACGATAATTTTTGTCAAAAACGATTATTTTTGTCAAGAACCGCTATTTTTGTCAGAAACGATTATTTTTGTCCAAAACTAAAATTTTTGTCGGAGACGATTATTTTTGTCCAAAATTAAAATTTTTGTCAGAAACGATTATTTTTGTCCAGACCCGCTATTCTTGTCAGAAACGATTATTTTGGTCCAAAACTAAAATTTTTGTCGGAAACGATTATTAATGTCAGAAACGATTATTTTTGTCCAAAACTAAAATTTTTGTCAGAAACGATTATATTTGTCAGAAACGATTATTTTTGTCCAAAACTTAAATTTTTGTCAGAAACGAATATTTTTGTCCAAAACTAAAATATTTGTCAGAAACGATTATATTTGTCCAAAACTAATATTTTTTGTCAGAAACGATTATTTTTGTCCAAAACTAAAATATTTATCAGAAACGATTATTTTTGTCCAGAACCGCTATTTTTGTCAGTAACAATTATTTTTGTCCAAAACTAAAATTTTTGTCGGAAACGATTATTTTTGTCCAAAACTAAAATTTTTGTTAGAAACGATTATTTATGTCAGAAACGATTATTTTTGTCCAAAACTAAAATTTTTGTCAGAAACGATTATTTTTGTCAGAAACGATTATTTTTGTCCAAAACCAAACTTTTTGTCAGAAAAGATTATTTTTGTCCAAAACTAAAATATTTGTCAGAAACGATTATTTTTGTCATAAACGATTATTTTTGTCCAAAACTAATATTTTTGTCAGAAACGATTATTTTTGTCCAAAACTATAATTTTTGTCAGAAACGATTATTTTTGTCCAAAACTAAAATATTTGTCAGAAACGATTATTTTTGTCCAGAGCCGCTATTTTTGTCAGAAACGATTATTTTTATCCAAAACTAAAATTTTTATCAGAAACGATTATTTTTGTCCAGAACCGCTATTTTTGTCAGAAACGATTATTTTTGTCTAAAACTAAAATTTTTGTCAGAAACGATTATTTATGTCAGAAACGATTATTTTTGTCCAAAACTAAAATTTTTGTCAGAAAAGATTATTTTTGTCCAAAACTAAAATATTTGTCAGAAACGATTATTTTTATCAGAAACGAATATTTTTGTCCAAAACTAAAATTTTTGTCAGAAACGATTATTTTTGTCAGAAACGATTATTTTTGTCAGAAACGATTATTTTTGTCAGAAACGATTATTTTTGTCAGAAACGATTATTTTTGTCAGAAACGATTATTTTTGTCAAAAACTAAAATTTTTGTCAGAAACGATTATTTTTGGCCAAAACTAAAATATTTGTCAGAAACGATTATTTTTGTCAGAAACGATTCTTTTTCTCCAAAACTAAAATTTTTGTCAGAAACGATTATTTTTGTCCAAAACTAAAATATTTGTCAGAAACGATTATTTATGTCAGAAACGAATATTTTTGTCCAAAACTAAAATTTTTGTCAGAAACGATTATTTTTGTCAGAAACGATTATTATTGTCCAAAACTAAAATTTTTGTCAGAAACGATTATTTCTGTCCAAAACTAATATTTTTGTCAGAAACGATTATTTTTGTCCAAAACTAATATTTTTGTCAGAAACGTCTATTTTTGTCCATAACTAAAATTTTTGTCAGGAACGATTATTTTTGTCAGAAACGATTATTTTTGTCCAAAACTAATGTTTTTGTCAGAAACGATTATTTTTGTCAAAAACTAAAATTTTTGTCAGAAACGATTATTTTTGGCCAAAACTAAAATATTTGTCAGAAACGATAATTTTTGTCAGAAACGATTATTTTTGTCCAAAACTAAAATTTTTGTCAAAAACGATTATTTTTGTCCAAAACTAAAATATTTGTCAGAAACGATTATTTTTGTCAGAAACGATTATTTTTGTCCAAAACTAAAATTTTTGTCAGAAACGATTATTTTTGTCAGAAACGATTGTTTTTGTCAGAAACGATTATTTTTGTCCAAAACTAATATTTTTGTCAGAAAACGATTATTTTTGTCCAAAACTAAAATTTTTGTCAGATACGATTATTTTTTGTCAGAAACGATTATTTTTGTCCATAACTAAAATATTTGTCAGAAACGATTATTTTTGTCCAAAACTAAAATATTTGTCAGAAACGATTATTTTTGTCATAAACGATTATTTTTGTCCAAAACTAATATTTTTGTCAGAAACGATTATTTTTGTCCAAAACTAAAATTTTTGTGAGAAAACGATTATTTCTGTCCAAAACTAAAATTTTTGTCAGAAACGATAATTTTTTTCAAAAACGATTATTTTTGTCAAGAACCGCTATTTTTGTCAGAAACGATTATTTTTGTCCAAAACTAAAATTTTTGTCGGAGACGATTATTTTTGTCCAAAATTAAAATTTTTGTCAGAAACGATTATTTTTGTCCAGACCCGCTATTCTTGTCAGAAACGATTATTTTGGTCCAAAACTAAAATTTTTGTCGGAAACGATTATTAATGTCAGAAACGATTATTTTTGTCCAAAACTAAAATTTTTGTCAGAAACGATTATATTTGTCAGAAACGATTATTTTTGTCCAAAACTTAAATTTTTGTCAGAAACGAATATTTTTGTCCAAAACTAAAATATTTGTCAGAAACGATTATATTTGTCCAAAACTAATATTTTTGTCAGAAACGATTATTTTTGTCCAAAACTAAAATATTGATCAGAAACGATTATTTTTGTCCAGAACCGCTATTTTTGTCAGTAACAATTATTTTTGTCCAAAACTAAAATTTTTGTCGGAAACGATTATTTTTGTCCAAAACTAAAAATTTTTGTTAGAAACGATTATTTATGTCAGAAACGATTATTTTTGTCCAAAACTAAAATTTTTGTCAGAAACGATTATTTTTGTCAGAAACGATTATTTTTGTCCAAAACCAAAATTTTTGTCAGAAAAGATTATTTTTGTCCAAAACTAAAATATTTGTCAGAAACGATTATTTTTGTCATGAACGATTATTTTTGTCCAAAACTAATATTTTTGTCAGAAACGATTATTTTTGTCCAAAACTAAAATTTTTGTCAGAAACGATTATTTTTGTCCAAAACTAAAATATTTGTCAGAAACGATTATTTTTGTCCAGAGCCGCTATTTTTGTCAGAAACGATTATTTTTATCCAAAACTAAAATTTTTATCAGAAACGATTATTTTTGTCCAGAACCGCTATTTTTGTCAGAAAACGATTATTTTTGTCCAAAACTAAAATTTTTGTCGGAAACGATTATTTTTGGTCTAAAACTAAAATTTTTGTCAGAAACGATTATTTATGTCAGAAACGATTATTTTATTTGTCCAAAACTAAAATTTTTGTCAGAAACGATTATTTATGTCAGAAACGATTATTTTTTGTCCAAAACTAAAATTTTTGTCAGAAAAGATTATTTTTGTCCAAAACTAAAATATTTGTCAGAAACGATTATTTTTATCAGAAACGAATATTTTTGTCCAAAACTAAAATTTTTGTCAGAAACGATTATTTTTGTCAGAAACGATTATTTTTGTCAGAAACGATTATTTTTGTCAGAAACGATTATTTTTGTCAGAAACGATTATTTTTGTCAGAAACGATTATTTTTGTCAGAAACGATTATTTTTGTCCAAAACTAATGTTTTTGTCGGAAACGATTATTTTTGTCCTAAACTAAAATTTTTGTGAGAAACGATTATTTCTGTCCAAAACTAAAATTTTTGTCAGAAACGATAATTTTTGTCAAAAACGATTATTTTTGTCAAGAACCGCTATTTTTGTCAGAAACGATTATTTTTGTCCAAAACTAAAATTTTTGTCGGAGACGATTATTTTTGTCCAAAATTAAAATTTTTGTCAGAAACGATTATTTTTGTCCAGACCCGCTATTCTTGTCAGAAACGATTATTTTGGTCCAAAACTAAAATTTTTGTCGGAAACGATTATTAATGTCAGAAACGATTATTTTTGTCCAAAACTAAAATTTTTGTCAGAAACGATTATATTTGTCAGAAACGATTATTTTTGTCCAAAACTTAAATTTTTGTCAGAAACGAATATTTTTGGTCCAAAACTAAAATATTTGTCAGAAACGATTATATTTGTCCAAAACTAATATTTTTGTCAGAAACGATTATTTTTGTCCAAAACTAAAATATTTATCAGAAACGATTATTTTTGTCCAGAACCGCTATTTTTGTCAGTACAATTATTTTTGTCCAAAACTAAAATTTTTGTCGGAAACGATTATTTTTGTCCAAAACTAAAATTTTTGTTAGAAACGATTATTTATGTCAGAAACGATTATTTTTGTCCAAAACTAAAATTTTTGTCAGAAACGATTATTTTTGTCAGAAACGATTATTTTTGTCCAAAACCAAAATTTTTGTCAGAAAAGATTATTTTTGTCCAAAACTAAAATATTTGTCAGAAACGATTATTTTTGTCATAAACGATTATTTTTGTCCAAAACTAATATTTTTGTCAGAAACGATTATTTTTGTCCAAAACTATAATTTTTGTCAGAAACGATTATTTTTGTCCAAAACTAAAATATTTGTCAGAAACGATTATTTTTGTCCAGAGCCGCTATTTTTGTCAGAAACGATTATTTTTATCCAAAACTAAAATTTTTATCAGAAACGATTATTTTTGTCCAGAACCGCTATTTTTGTCAGAAACGATTATTTTTGTCTAAAACTAAAATTTTTGTCAGAAACGATTATTTATGTCAGAAACGATTATTTTTGTCCAAAACTAAAATTTTTGTCAGAAAAGATTATTTTTGTCCAAAACTAAAATATTTGTCAGAAACGATTATTTTTATCAGAAACGAATATTTTTGTCCAAAACTAAAATTTTTGTCAGAAACGATTATTTTTGTCAGAAACGATTATTTTTGTCAGAAACGATTATTTTTGTCAGAAACGATTATTTTTGTCAGAAACGATTATTTTTGTCAGAAACGATTATTTTTGTCCAAAACTAATGTTTTTGTCAGAAACGATTATTTTTGTCAAAAACTAAAATTTTTGTCAGAAACGATTATTTTTGGCCAAAACTAAAATATTTGTCAGAAACGATTATTTTTGTCAGAAACGATTCTTTTTCTCCAAACTAAAATTTTTGTCAGAAACGATTATTTTTGTCCAAAACTAAAATATTTGTCAGAAACGATTATTTATGTCAGAAACGAATATTTTTGTCCAAAACTAAAATTTTTGTCCAGACCCGCTATTCATGTCAGCAACGATTATTTTTGTCCAAAACTAAAATTTTTGTCGGAAACGATTATTTTTGTCCAAAACTAAAATTTTTGTCAGAAACGATTATTAATGTCAGAAACGATTATTTTTGTCCAAAACTAAAATTTCTGTCAGAAACGATTATTTTTGCCAGAAACGATTATTTTTGTCCAAAACTTAAATTTTTGTCAGAAACGATTATTTTTGTCCAAAACTAATATTTTTGTAAGAAACGATTATTTTTGTCCAAAACTAAAATATTTATCAGAAACGATTATTTTTGTCCAGAACCGCTATTTTTGTCAGTAACGATTATTTTTGTCCAAAACTAAAATTTTTCTCGGAAACGATTATTTTTGTCCAAAGCTAAAATTTTTGTCAGAAACGATTATTTATGTCAGAAACGATTATTTTTGTCCAAAACTAAAATTTTTTCTCAGAAACGATTATTTTTGTCAGAAACGATTCTTTTTGTCCAAAACTAAATTTTTGTCAGAAAAGATTATTTTTGTCCAAAACTAAAATATTTGTCAGAAACGATTATTTTTGTCATGAACGATTATTTTTGTCCAAAACTAATATTTTTGTCAGAAACGATTATTTTTGTCCAAAACTAAAATTTTTGTCAGAAACGATTATTTTTGTCCAAACTAAAATATTTGTCAGAAACGATTATTTTTGTCCAGAGCCGCTATTTTTGTCAGAAACGATTATTTTTATCCAAAACTAAAATTTTTATCAGAAACGATTATTTTTGTCCAGAACCGCTATTTTTGTCAGAAACGATTATTTTTGTCCAAAACTAAAATTTTTGTCGGAAACGATTATTTTTGTCTAAAACTAAAATTTTTGTCAGAAACGATTATTTATGTCAGAAACGATTATTATTGTCCAAAACTAAAATTTTTGTCAGAAACGATTATTTATGTCAGAAACGATTATTTTTGTCCAAAACTAAAATTTTTGTCAGAAAAGATTATTTTTGTCCAAAACTAAAATATTTGTCAGAAACGATTATTTTTATCAGAAACGAATATTTTTGTCCAAAACTAAAATTTTTGTCAGAAACGATTATTTTTGTCAGAAACGATTATTTTTGTCAGAAACGATTATTTTTGTCAGAAACGATTATTTTTGTCAGAAACGATTATTTTTGTCAGAAACGATTATTTTTGTCAGAAACGATTATTTTTGTCCAAAACTAATGTTTTTGTCGGAAACGATTATTTTTGTCCTAAACTAAAATTTTTGTGAGAAACGATTATTTCTGTCCAAAACTAAAATTTTTGTCAGAAACGATAATTTTGTCAAAAACGATTATTTTTGTCAAGAACCGCTATTTTTGTCAGAAACGATTATTTTTGTCCAAAACTAAAATTTTTGTCGGAGACGATTATTTTTGTCCAAAATTAAAATTTTTGTCAGAAACGATTATTTTTGTCCAGACCCGCTATTCTTGTCAGAAACGATTATTTTGGTCCAAAACTAAAATTTTTGTCGGAAACGATTATTAATGTCAGAAACGATTATTTTTGTCCAAAACTAAAATTTTTGTCAGAAACGATTATATTTGTCAGAAACGATTATTTTTGTCCAAAACTTAAATTTTTGTCAGAAACGAATATTTTTGTCCAAAACTAAAATATTTGTCAGAAACGATTATATTTGTCCAAAACTAATATTTTTGTCAGAAACGATTATTTTTGTCCAAAACTAAAATATTTATCAGAAACGATTATTTTTGTCCAGAACCGCTATTTTTGTCAGTAACAATTATTTTTGTCCAAAACTAAAATTTTTGTCGGAAACGATTATTTTTGTCCAAAACTAAAATTTTTGTTAGAAACGATTATTTATGTCAGAAACGATTATTTTTGTCCAAAACTAAAATTTTTGTCAGAAACGATTATTTTTGTCAGAAACGATTATTTTTGTCCAAAACCAAAATTTTTGTCAGAAAAGATTATAGATTATTTTTGTCCAAAACTAAAATATTTGTCAGAAACGATTATTTTTGTCATAAACGATTATTTTTGTCCAAAACTAATATTTTTGTCAGAAACGATTATTTTTGTCCAAAACTATAATTTTTGTCAGAAAACGATTATTTTTGTCCAAAACTAAAATATTTGTCAGAAACGATTATTTTTGTCCAGAGCCGCTATTTTTGTCAGAAACGATTATTTTTATCCAAAACTAAAATTTTTATCAGAAACGATTATTTTTGTCCAGAACCGCTATTTTTGTCAGAAACGATTATTTTTGTCTAAAACTAAAATTTTTTGTCAGAAACGATTATTTATGTCAGAAACGATTATTTTTGTCCAAAACTAAAATTTTTGTCAGAAAAGATTATTTTTGTCCAAAACTAAAATATTTGTCAGAAACGATTATTTTTATCAGAAACGAATATTTTTGTCCAAAACTAAAATTTTTGTCAGAAACGATTATTTTTGTCAGAAACGATTATTTTTGTCAGAAACGATTATTTTTGTCAGAAACGATTATTTTTGTCAGAGAACGATTATTTTTGTCAGAAACGATTATTTTTGTCCAAAACTAATGTTTTTGTCAGAAACGATTATTTTTGTCAAAAACTAAAATTTTTGTCAGAAACGATTATTTTTGGCCAAAACTAAAATATTTGTCAGAAACGATTATTTTTGTCAGAAACGATTCTTTTTCTCCAAAACTAAAATTTTTGTCAGAAACGATTATTTTTGTCCAAAACTAAAATATTTGTCAGAAACGATTATTTATGTCAGAAACGAATATTTTTGTCCAAAACTAAAATTTTTGTCAGAAACGATTATTTTTGTCAGAAACGATTATTATTGTCCAAAACTAATATTTTTGTCAGAAAACGATTATTTTTGTCCAAAACTAAAATTTTTGTCAGATACGATTATTTTTGTCAGAAACGATTATTTTTTGTCCAAAACTAAAATATTTGTCAGAAACGATTATTTTTGTCCAGACCCGCTATTCATGTCAGCAACGATTATTTTTGTCCAAAACTAAAATTTTTGTCGGAAACGATTATTTTTGTCCAAAACTAAAATTTTTGTCAGAAACGATTATTAATGTCAGAAACGATTATTTTTGTCCCAAAACTAAATTTCTGTCAGAAACGATTATTTTTGCCAGAAACGATTATTTTTGTCCAAAACTTAAATTTTTGTCAGAAACGATTATTTTTGTCCAAAACTAATATTTTTGTAAGAAACGATTATTTTTGTCCAAAACTAAAATATTTATCAGAAACGATTATTTTTGTCCAGAACCGCTATTTTTGTCAGTAACGATTATTTTTGTCCAAAACTAAAATTTTTCTCGGAAACGATTATTTTTGTCCAAAGCTAAAATTTTTGTCAGAAACGATTATTTATAGTCAGAAACGATTATTTTTTGTCCAAAACTAAAATTTTTTTCTCAGAAACGATTATTTTTGTCAGAAACGATTCTTTTTGTCCAAAACTAAAATTTTTGTCAGAAACGATTATTTTTGTCCAAAACTATAATATTTGTCAGAAACGATTATTTTTGTCCAAAACTAATATTTTTGTCAGAAACGATTATTTTTGTCCAAAGCTAAAATTTTTGTCAGAAACGATTATTTTTGTCAGAAACGATTATTTTTGTCAGAAACGATTATTTTTGTCAGAAACGATTATTTTTTGTCCATAACTAAAATATTTGTCAGAAACGATTATTTTTGTCCAGACCCGCTATTCTTGTCAGCAACGATTATTTTTGTCCAAAACTAAAATTTTTGTCGGAAACGATTATTTTTGTCCAAAACTAAAATTTTTGTCAGAAACGATTATTAATGTCAGAAACGATTATTTTTGTCCATAACTAAAATATTTGTCAGAAACGATTATTTTTGTCCAAAACTAAAATATTTGTCAGAAACGATTATTTTTATCAGAAACGAATATTTTTGTCCAAAACTAAAATTTTTTGTCAGAAACGATTATTTTTGTCAGAAACGATTATTTTTGTCAGAAACGATTATTTTTGTCAGAAACGATTATTTTTGTCAGAAACGATTATTTTTGTCAGAAACGATTATTTTTGTCCAAAACTAATGTTTTTGTCAGAAACGATTATTTTTGTCAAAAACTAAAATTTTTGTCAGAAACGATTATTTTTGGCCAAAACTAAAATATTTGTCAGAAACGATTATTTTTGTCAGAAAACGATTCTTTTTCTCCAAAACTAAAATTTTTGTCAGAAACGATTATTTTTGTCCAAAACTAAAATATTTGTCAGAAACGATTATTTATGTCAGAAACGAATATTTTTGTCCAAAACTAAAATTTTTGTCAGAAACGATTATTTTTGTCAGAAACGATTATTATTGTCCAAAACTAATATTTTTGTCAGAACGATTATTTTTGTCCAAAACTAAAATTTTTGTCAGATACGATTATTTTTGTCAGAAACGATTATTTTTGTCCAAAACTAAAATATTTGTCAGAAACGATTATTTTTGTCCAGACCCGCTATTCATGTCAGCAAC